>JARKHS020024788.1:0-29691 GCA_030143305.2 Amblyomma americanum | reverse complement strand
GATACCTCGCGCGTACGGTACCCCTGGCGCAATCTGCCGATGCACGGCCCAAACGAGCGTGTTACGGCGTGACAGTGCCATGGTATACTTAAAATAAACTCGATATGAGCGTATTCGCGCAACTAAGTGGGCGTATGGTACCTCGCGCGGACGGTACCCCTGGCGCAATCTGCCGATTCACGGCCCAAACGAGCATGTTACGACGTGACAGTGCCGTGGTATACTTAAAATAAACTCGATATGAGCGCATTCACAAAACCAAGTGGGCGTGTGATACATCGCGCGGACGGTACCCCTGCCGCAATCTGCCGATGCACGGCCCAAACGAGCGTGTTACGGCGTGACAGTGCCATGGTATACTTAAAATAAACTCGATATGGGCGCATTCACGCAACTAAGTGGGCGTGTGGTACCTCGCGCGGACGGTACCCTTTGCGCAATCTGCCGATACACGGCCCAAACGAGCGTGTTACGGCGTGACAGTGCCGTGGTATACTTAAAATAAACTCGATATGAGCGTATTCACGCAACTAAGTGGGCGTGTGGTACCTCGCGCGGACGGTACCCCTGGCGCAATCTGCCGATGCACGGCCCAAACGAGCGTGTTACGGCGTGACAGTGCCATGGTATACTTAAAATAAACTCGATATGAGCGCATTCACACAACTAAGTGGGCGTGTGATACCTCGCGCGGACGGTACCCCTGGCGCAATCTGCCGATGCACGGCCCAAACGAGCGTGTTACGGCGTGACAGTGCCAAGGTATAATTAAAATAAACTCGATATAAGCGCATTCACGCAACTAAGTGGGCGTGTGATACCTCGCGCGTACGGTACCCCTGGCGCAATCTGCCGATGCACGGCCCAAACGAGCGTGTTACGGCGTGACAGTGCCATGGTATACTTAAAATAAACTCGATATGAGCGTATTCACGCAACTAAGTGGGCGTGTGGTACCTCGCGCGGACGGTACCCCTGGCGCAATCTGCCGATTCACGGCCCAAACGAGCGTGTTACGACGTGACAGTGCCGTGGTATACATAAAATAAACTCGATATGAGCGCATTCACACAACTAAGTGGGCGTGTGGTACCTCGCGCGTACGGTACCCCTGGCGCAATCTGCCGATGCACGGCCCAAACGAGCGTGTTACGGCGTGACAGTGCCATGGTATACATAAAATAAACTCGATATGAGCGCATTCACACAACTAAGTGGGCGTGTGATACCTCGCGCGGACGGTACCCCTGGCGCAATCTGCCGATGCACGGCCCAAACGAGCGTGTTACGGCGTGACAGTGCCAAGGTATAATTAAAATAAACTCAATATAAGCGCATTCACGCAACTAAGTGGGCGTGTGATACCTCGCGCGGACGGTACCCCTGGCGCAATCTGCCGATGCACGGCCCAAACGAGCGTGTTACGGCGTGACAGTGCCGTGGTATACTTAAAATAAACTCGATATGAGCGCATTCACGCCTCTAAGTCGGCGTGTGATGTCTCGCGCGGACGGTACCCCTGGCGGAATATGCCGATGCACGGCCCTAGCGAGCGTGTTACGGCGTGACAGTGCCGTGCTATACTTGAAATAAACTCGATCTGCGCGCATTCACGCAACTCAGTGTGCGTGTGATGTCTCGCGCGGACGCTACAGCTGGCGCAATCTGCCGATGCACGGCCCTAGCGAGCGTGTTACGACGTGACAGTGCCGTGGTATACTTAAAATAAACTCGATATGAGCGCATTCACGCAACTAATTGGGCGCGTGATACCTCGCGCGGACGGTACCCCTGGCGCAATCTGCCGATGCACGGCCCAAACGAGCGTGTTACGGCGTGACAGTGCCATGGTATAATTAAAATAAACTCAATATAAGCGCATTCACGCAACTAAGTGGACTTGTGATACATCGCGCGGACGGTACCCCTGGCGCAATCTGCTGATGCACGGCCCGAGCGAGCGTGCTACGGCGTGACAGTGCCGTGGTATACTTGAAAAAAACTCGATATGCGCGCATTCACGCAACTAAGTGGGCGTGTGATACATCGCGCGGACGATACCCCTGGCGCAATCTGCTGATGCATGGCACTAGTGAGCGTGTTACGGCGTGACAGTGCCGTGGTATACTTAGAATAAACTTGATATGAGCGCATTCACGCAACTAAGTGGGCGTGTGATACCTCGCGCGGATGGTACCCCTGGCGAAATCTGCTGATACACGGCCCTATCGAGCGTGCTATGGCGTGACAGTGCCATGGTATACTTAAACTCGGTATGAGCGCATTCACGCAACTAAGTGGGCGTGTGATACCTCGCGCAGACGGTACCCCTGGTGCAATCTGCTGATGCATAGCCCTAGCGAGCGTGTTACGGCGTGTCAGTGCCGTGGTATACTTAAAATAAACTCGATATGAGCGCATTCACGCAACTAAGTGGGCGTGTGATACCTCGCGCGTACGGTACCCCTGGCGCAATCTGCCGATGCACGGCCCAAACGAGCGCGTTACGGCGTGACAGTGCCATGGTATACTTAAAATAAACTCGATATGAGCGTATTCACGCAACTAAGTGGGCGTATGGTACCTCGCGCGGACGGTACCCCTGGCGCAATCTGCCGATTCACGGCCCAAACGAGCGTGTTACGACGTGACAGTGCCGTGGTATACTTAAAATAAACTCGATATGAGCGCATTCACAAAACCAAGTGGGCGTGTGATACATCGCGCGGACGGTACCCCTGCCGCAATCTGCCGATGCACGGCCCAAACGAGCGTGTTACGGCGTGACAGTGCCATGGTATACTTAAAATAAACTCGATATGGGCGCATTCACGCAACTAAGTGGGCGTGTGGTACCTCGCGCGGACGGTACCCTTTGCGCAATCTGCCGATATACGGCCCAAACGAGCGTGTTACGGCGCGACAGTGCCATGGTATAATTAAAATAAACTCGATATAAGCGCATTCACGCAACTAAGTGGGCGTGTGATACCTCGCGCGGACGGTACCCCTGGCGCAATCTGCCGATGCACGGCCCAAACGAGCGTGTTATGGCGTGACAGTGCCGTGGTATACTTAAAATAAACTCGATATGAGCGTATTCACGCAACTAAGTGGGCGTGTGATACCTCGCGCGGATGGTACCCCTGGCGCAATCTGCTGATACACGGCCCTAGCGATCGTGTTATGGCGTGACAGTGCCAAGGTATAATTAAAATAAACTCGATATAAGCGCATTCACGCAACTAAGTGGGCGTGTGATACCTCGCGCGTACGGTACCCCTGGCGCAATCTGCCGATGCACGGCCCAAACGAGCGTGTTACGGCGTGACAGTGCCGTGGTATACTTAAAATAAACTCGGTATGAGCGCATTCACACAACTAAGTGGGCGTGTGATACCTCGCGCGGACGGTACCCCTGGCGCAATCTGCCGATGCACGGCCCAAACGAGCGTGTTACGGCGTGACAGTACCAAGGTATAATTAAAATAAACTCGATATAAGCGCATTCACGCAACTAAGTGGGCGTGTGATACCTCGCGCGTACGGTACCCCTGGCGCAATCTGCCGATGCACGGCCCAAACGAGCGTGTTACGGCGTGACAGTGCCATGGTATACTTAAAATAAACTCGATATGAGCGTATTCACGCAACTAAGTGGGCGTGTGGTACCTCGCGCGGACGGTACCCCTGGCGCAATCTGCCGATGCACGGCCCAAACGAGCCTGTTACGGCGTGACAGTGCCATGGTATACTTAAAATAAACTCGATATGAGCGCATTCACGCAACTAAGTGGGCGTGTGATACCTCGTGCGGACGGTACCCCTGGCGCAATCTGCCGATGCACGGCCCAAACGAGCGTGTTACGGCGTGACAGTGCTATGGTATAATTAAAATAAACTCGATATAAGCGCATTCACGCAACTAAGTGGGCGTGTGATACCTCGCGCGGACGGTACCCCTGGCGCAATCTGCCGATGCACGGCCCAAACGAGCGTGTTACTGCGTGACAGTGCCATGGTATACTTAAAATAAACTCGATATGAGCGCATTCACGCAACTAAGTGGACGTGTGATACATCGCGCGGACGGTACCCCTGGCGCTATCTGCTGATGCACGGCCCGAGCGAGCGTGCTACGGCGTGACAGTGCCGTGGTATACTTGAAATAAACTCGATATGCGCGCATTCACGCAACTAAGTGGGCGTGTGAGACATCGCGCGGACGGTACCCCTGGCGCAATCTGCTGATGCATGGCACTAGTGAGCGTGTTACGGCGTGACAGTGCCGTGGTATACTTAGAATAAACTTGATATGAGCGCATTCACGCAACTAAGTGGGCGTGTGATACCTCGCGCGGATGGTACCCCTGGCGAAATCTGCTGATACACGGCCCTATCGAGCGTGTTATGGCGTGACAGTGCCATGGTATACTTAAACTCGGTATGAGCGCATTCACGCAACTAAGTGGGCGTGTGATACCTCGCGCAGACGGTACCCCTGGTGCAATCTGCTGATGCATAGCCCTAGCGAGCGTGTTACGGCGTGTCAGTGCCGTGGTATACTTAAAATAAACTCGATATGAGCGCATTCACGCAACTAAGTGGGCGTGTGATACCTCGCGCGTACGGTACCCCTGGCGCAATCTGCCGATGCACGGCCCAAACGAGCGTGTTACGGCGTGACAGTGCCATGGTATACTTAAAATAAACTCGATATGAGCGTATTCGCGCAACTAAGTGGGCGTATGGTACCTCGCGCGGACGGTACCCCTGGCGCAATCTGCCGATTCACGGCCCAAACGAGCATGTTACGACGTGACAGTGCCGTGGTATACTTAAAATAAACTCGATATGAGCGTATTCGCGCAACCAAGTGGGCGTGTGATACATCGCGCGGACGGTACCCCTGCCGCAATCTGCCGATGCACGGCCCAAACGAGCGTGTTACGGCGTGACAGTGCCACGGTATACTTAAAATAAACTCGATATGGGCGCATTCACGCAACTAAGTGGGCGTGTGGTACCTCGCGCGGACGGTACCCTTTGCGCAATCTGCCGATACACGGCCCAAACGAGCGTGTTACGGCGTGACAGTGCCGTGGTATACTTAAAATAAACTCGATATGAGCGTATTCACGCAACTAAGTGGGCGTGTGATACCTCGCGCGGATGGTACCCCTGGCGCAATCTGCTGATACACGGCCCTAGCGATCGTGTTATGGCGTGACAGTGCCAAGGTATAATTAAAATAAACTCGATATAAGCGCATTCACGCAACTAAGTGGGCGTGTGATACCTCGCGCGTACGGTACCCCTGGCGCAATCTGCCGATACACGGCCCAAACGAGCGTGTTACGGCGTGACAGTGCCGTGGTATACTTAAAATAAACTCGGTATGAGCGCATTCACACAACTAAGTGGGCGTGTGATACCTCGCGCGGACGGTACCCCTGGCGCAATCTGCCGATGCACGGCCCAAACGAGCGTGTTACGGCGTGACAGTGCCATGGTATAATTAAAATAAACTCAATATAAGCGCATTCACGCAACTAAGTGGACTTGTGATACATCGCGCGGACGGTACCCCTGGCGCAATCTGCTGATGCACGGCCCGAGCGAGCGTGCTACGGCGTGACAGTGCCGTGGTATACTTGAAAAAAACTCGATATGCGCGCATTCACGCAACTAAGTGGGCGTGTGATACATCGCGCGGACGATACCCCTGGCGCAATCTGCTGATGCATGGCACTAGTGAGCGTGTTACGGCGTGACAGTGCCGTGGTATACTTAGAATAAACTTGATATGAGCGCATTCACGCAACTAAGTGGGCGTGTGATACCTCGCGCGGATGGTACCCCTGGCGAAATCTGCTGATACACGGCCCTATCGAGCGTGTTATGGCGTGACAGTGCCATGGTATACTTAAACTCGGTATGAGCGCATTCACGCAACTAAGTGGGCGTGTGATACCTCGCGCAGACGGTACCCCTGGTGCAATCTGCTGATGCATAGCCCTAGCGAGCGTGTTACGGCGTGTCAGTGCCGTGGTATACTTAAAATAAACTCGATATGAGCGCATTCACGCAACTAAGTGGGCGTGTGATACCTCGCGCGTACGGTACCCCTGGCGCAATCTGCCGATGCACGGCCCAAACGAGCGCGTTACGGCGTGACAGTGCCATGGTATACTTAAAATAAACTCGATATGAGCGTATTCACGCAACTAAGTGGGCGTATGGTACCTCGCGCGGACGGTACCCCTGGCGCAATCTGCCGATTCACGGCCCAAACGAGCGTGTTACGACGTGACAGTGCCGTGGTATACTTAAAATAAACTCGATATGAGCGCATTCACAAAACCAAGTGGGCGTGTGATACATCGCGCGGACGGTACCCCTGCCGCAATCTGCCGATGCACGGCCCAAACGAGCGTGTTACGGCGTGACAGTGCCATGGTATACTTAAAATAAACTCGATATGGGCGCATTCACGCAACTAAGTGGGCGTGTGGTACCTCGCGCGGACGGTACCCTTTGCGCAATCTGCCGATATACGGCCCAAACGAGCGTGTTACGGCGCGACAGTGCCATGGTATAATTAAAATAAACTCGATATAAGCGCATTCACGCAACTAAGTGGGCGTGTGATACCTCGCGCGGACGGTACCCCTGGCGCAATCTGCCGATGCACGGCCCAAACGAGCGTGTTATGGCGTGGCAGTGCCGTGGTATACTTAAAATAAACTCGATATGAGCGTATTCACGCAACTAAGTGGGCGTGTGATACCTCGCGCGGATGGTACCCCTGGCGCAATCTGCTGATACACGGCCCTAGCGATCGTGTTATGGCGTGACAGTGCCAAGGTATAATTAAAATAAACTCGATATAAGCGCATTCACGCAACTAAGTGGGCGTGTGATACCTCGCGCGTACGGTACCCCTGGCGCAATCTGCCGATGCACGGCCCAAACGAGCGTGTTACGGCGTGACAGTGCCGTGGTATACTTAAAATAAACTCGGTATGAGCGCATTCACACAACTAAGTGGGCGTGTGATACCTCGCGCGGACGGTACCCCTGGCGCAATCTGCCGATGCACGGCCCAAACGAGCGTGTTACGGCGTGACAGTACCAAGGTATAATTAAAATAAACTCGATATAAGCGCATTCACGCAACTAAGTGGGCGTGTGATACCTCGCGCGTACGGTACCCCTGGCGCAATCTGCCGATGCACGGCCCAAACGAGCGTGTTACGGCGTGACAGTGCCATGGTATACTTAAAATAAACTCGATATGAGCGTATTCACGCAACTAAGTGGGCGTGTGGTACCTCGCGCGGACGGTACCCCTGGCGCAATCTGCCGATGCACGGCCCAAACGAGCCTGTTACGGCGTGACAGTGCCATGGTATACTTAAAATAAACTCGATATGAGCGCATTCACGCAACTAAGTGGGCGTGTGATACCTCGTGCGGACGGTACCCCTGGCGCAATCTGCCGATGCACGGCCCAAACGAGCGTGTTACGGCGTGACAGTGCTATGGTATAATTAAAATAAACTCGATATAAGCGCATTCACGCAACTAAGTGGGCGTGTGATACCTCGCGCGGACGGTACCCCTGGCGCAATCTGCCGATGCACGGCCCAAACGAGCGTGTTACTGCGTGACAGTGCCATGGTATACTTAAAATAAACTCGATATGAGCGCATTCACGCAACTAAGTGGACGTGTGATACATCGCGCGGACGGTACCCCTGGCGCTATCTGCTGATGCACGGCCCGAGCGAGCGTGCTACGGCGTGACAGTGCCGTGGTATACTTGAAATAAACTCGATATGCGCGCATTCACGCAACTAAGTGGGCGTGTGAGACATCGCGCGGACGGTACCCCTGGCGCAATCTGCTGATGCATGGCACTAGTGAGCGTGTTACGGCGTGACAGTGCCGTGGTATACTTAGAATAAACTTGATATGAGCGCATTCACGCAACTAAGTGGGCGTGTGATACCTCGCGCGGATGGTACCCCTGGCGAAATCTGCTGATACACGGCCCTATCGAGCGTGTTATGGCGTGACAGTGCCATGGTATACTTAAACTCGGTATGAGCGCATTCACGCAACTAAGTGGGCGTGTGATACCTCGCGCAGACGGTACCCCTGGTGCAATCTGCTGATGCATAGCCCTAGCGAGCGTGTTACGGCGTGTCAGTGCCGTGGTATACTTAAAATAAACTCGATATGAGCGCATTCACGCAACTAAGTGGGCGTGTGATACCTCGCGCGTACGGTACCCCTGGCGCAATCTGCCGATGCACGGCCCAAACGAGCGTGTTACGGCGTGACAGTGCCATGGTATACTTAAAATAAACTCGATATGAGCGTATTCGCGCAACTAAGTGGGCGTATGGTACCTCGCGCGGACGGTACCCCTGGCGCAATCTGCCGATTCACGGCCCAAACGAGCATGTTACGACGTGACAGTGCCGTGGTATACTTAAAATAAACTCGATATGAGCGTATTCGCGCAACCAAGTGGGCGTGTGATACATCGCGCGGACGGTACCCCTGCCGCAATCTGCCGATGCACGGCCCAAACGAGCGTGTTACGGCGTGACAGTGCCACGGTATACTTAAAATAAACTCGATATGGGCGCATTCACGCAACTAAGTGGGCGTGTGGTACCTCGCGCGGACGGTACCCTTTGCGCAATCTGCCGATACACGGCCCAAACGAGCGTGTTACGGCGTGACAGTGCCGTGGTATACTTAAAATAAACTCGATATGAGCGTATTCACGCAACTAAGTGGGCGTGTGATACCTCGCGCGGATGGTACCCCTGGCGCAATCTGCTGATACACGGCCCTAGCGATCGTGTTATGGCGTGACAGTGCCAAGGTATAATTAAAATAAACTCGATATAAGCGCATTCACGCAACTAAGTGGGCGTGTGATACCTCGCGCGTACGGTACCCCTGGCGCAATCTGCCGATACACGGCCCAAACGAGCGTGTTACGGCGTGACAGTGCCGTGGTATACTTAAAATAAACTCGGTATGAGCGCATTCACACAACTAAGTGGGCGTGTGATACCTCGCGCGGACGGTACCCCTGGCGCAATCTGCCGATGCACGGCCCAAACGAGCGTGTTACGGCGTGACAGTACCAAGGTATAATTAAAATAAACTCGATATAAGCGCATTCACGCAACTAAGTGGGCGTGTGATACCTCGCGCGTACGGTACCCCTGGCGCAATCTGCCGATGCACGGCCCAAACGAGCGTGTTACGGCGTGACAGTGCCATGGTATACTTAAAATAAACTCGATATGAGCGTATTCACGCAACTAAGTGGGCGTGTGGTACCTCGCGCGGACGGTACCCCTGGCGCAATCTGCCGATTCACGGCCCAAACGAGCGTGTTACGACGTGACAGTGCCGTGGTATACATAAAATAAACTCGATATGAGCGCATTCACACAACTAAGTGGGCGTGTGGTACCTCGCGCGTACGGTACCCCTGGCGCAATCTGCCGATGCACGGCCCAAACGAGCGTGTTACGGCGTGACAGTGCCATGGTATACATAAAATAAACTCGATATGAGCGCATTCACACAACTAAGTGGGCGTGTGATACCTCGCGCGGACGGTACCCCTGGCGCAATCTGCCGATGCACGGCCCAAACGAGCGTGTTACGGCGTGACAGTGCCATGGTATAATTAAAATAAACTCAATATAAGCGCATTCACGCAACTAAGTGGGCGTGTGATACCTCGCGCGGACGGTACCCCTGGCGCAATCTGCCGATGCACGGCCCAAACGAGCGTGTTACGGCGTGACAGTGCCGTGGTATACTTAAAATAAACTCGATATGAGCGCATTCACGCCTCCAAGTCGGCGTGTGGTGTCTCGCGCGGACGGTACCCCTGGCGGAATATGCCGATGCACGGCCCTAGCGAGCGTGTTACGGCGTGACAGTGCCATGGTATACTTAAAATAAACTCGATATGAGCGCATTCACGCAACTAAGTGGGCGTGTGATACGTCGCGCGGACGGTACCCCTGGCGCAATCTGCCGATTCACGGCCCAAACGAGCATGTTACGGCGTGACAGTGCCGTGGTATACTTAAAATAAACTCGATATGAGCGTATTCGCGCAACTAAGTGGGCGTGTGATACCTCGCGCGGACGGTACCCCTGGCGCAATCTGCCGATGCACGGCCCAAACGAGCGTGTTACGGCGTGACAGTGCCATGGTATACTTAAAATAAACTCGATATGAGCGTATTCGCGCAACTAAGTGGGCGTATGGTACCTCGCGCGGACGGTACCCCTGGCGCAATCTGCCGATTCACGGCCCAAACGAGCATGTTACGACGTGACAGTGCCGTGGTATACTTAAAATAAACTCGATATGAGCGCATTCGCGCAACCAAGTGGGCGTGTGATACATCGCGCGGACGGTACCCCTGCCGCAATCTGCCGATGCACGGCCCAAACGAGCGTGTTACGGCGTGACAGTGCCATGGTATACTTAAAATAAACTCGATATGGGCGCATTCACGCAACTAAGTGGGCGTGTGGTACCTCGCGCGGACGGTACCCTTTGCGCAATCTGCCGATACACGGCCCAAACGAGCGTGTTACGGCGTGACAGTGCCGTGGTATACTTAAAATAAACTCGATATGAGCGTCATTCACGCAACTAAGTGGGCGTGTGAGTACCTCGCGCGGACGGTACCCCTGGCGCAATCTGCCGATGCACGGCCCAAACGAGCGTGTTACGGCGTGACAGTGCCATGGTATACTTAAAATAAACTCGATATGAGCGCATTCACGCAACTAAGTGGGCGTGTGATACCTCGCGCGGACGGTACCCCTGGCGCAATCTGCCGATGCACGGCCCAAACGAGCGTGTTACGGCGTGACAGTACCAAGGTATAATTAAAATAAACTCGATATAAGCGCATTCACGCAACTAAGTGGGCGTGTGATACCTCGCGCGTACGGTACCCCTGGCGCAATCTGCCGATGCACGGCCCAAACGAGCGTGTTACGGCGTGACAGTGCCATGGTATACTTAAAATAAACTCGATATGAGCGTATTCACGCAACTAAGTGGGCGTGTGGTACCTCGCGCGGACGGTACCCCTGGCGCAATCTGCCGATTCACGGCCCAAACGAGCGTGTTACGACGTGACAGTGCCGTGGTATACATAAAATAAACTCGATATGAGCGCATTCACACAACTAAGTGGGCGTGTGGTACCTCGCGCGTACGGTACCCCTGGCGCAATCTGCCGATGCACGGCCCAAACGAGCGTGTTACGGCGTGACAGTGCCATGGTATACATAAAATAAACTCGATATGAGCGCATTCACACAACTAAGTGGGCGTGTGATACCTCGCGCGGACGGTACCCCTGGCGCAATCTGCCGATGCACGGCCCAAACGAGCGTGTTACGGCGTGACAGTGCCATGGTATAATTAAAATAAACTCAATATAAGCGCATTCACGCAACTAAGTGGGCGTGTGATACCTCGCGCGGACGGTACCCCTGGCGCAATCTGCCGATGCACGGCCCAAACGAGCGTGTTACGGCGTGACAGTGCCGTGGTATACTTAAAATAAACTCGATATGAGCGCATTCACGCCTCCAAGTCGGCGTGTGGTGTCTCGCGCGGACGGTACCCCTGGCGGAATATGCCGATGCACGGCCCTAGCGAGCGTGTTACGGCGTGACAGTGCCATGGTATACTTAAAATAAACTCGATATGAGCGCATTCACGCAACTAAGTGGGCGTGTGATACGTCGCGCGGACGGTACCCCTGGTGCAATCTGCTGAAACACGGCCCAAGCGAGCGTGTTACGGCGTGGAAGTGCCTTGCTATACTTGAAATAAACTCGATATGCGCGCATTAACGCAACTCAGTTGGCGTGTGATGTCTCGCGCGGACGGTACCCCTGGCGGAATATGCCGATTCACGGCCCAAACGAGCATGTTACGACGTGACAGTGCCGTGGTATACTTAAAATAAACTCGATATGAGCGCATTCACGCAACCAAGTGGGCGTGTGATACATCGCGCGGACGGTACCCCTGGCGCAATCTGCCGATGCACGGCCCAAGCGAGCGTGTTACGGCGTGACAGTGCCGTGGTATACTTAAAATAAACTCGATATGAGCGCATTCACGCAACTAAGTGGGCGTGTGATACCTCGCGCGGACGGTACCCCTGGCGCAATCTGCCGATGCACGGCCCAAACGAGCGTGTTACGGCGTGACAGTGCCGTGGTATACTTAAAATAAACTCGATATGAGCGCATTCACGCAACTAAGTGGGCGTGTGATACATCGCGCGGACGGTACCCCTGGCGCAATCTGCTGATGCACGGCCCGAGCGAGCGTGCTACGGCGTGACAGTGCCGTGGTATACTTGAAAAAAACTCGATATGCGCGCATTCACGCAACTAAGTGGGCGTGTGATACATCGCGCGGACGGTACCCCTGGCGCAATCTGCTGATGCATGGCACTAGTGAGCGTGTTACGGCGTGACAGTGCCGTGGTATACTTAGAATAAACTTGATATGAGCGCATTCACGCAACTAAGTGGGCGTGTGATACCTCGCGCGGATGGTACCCCTGGCGAAATCTGCTGATACACGGCCCTATCGAGCGTGTTATGGCGTGACAGTGCCATGGTATACTTAAACTCGGTATGAGCGCATTCACGCAACTAAGTGGGCGTGTGATACCTCGCGCAGACGGTACCCCTGGTGCAATCTGCCGATGCACGGCCCAAGCGAGCGTGTTACGGCGTGACAGTGCCGTGGTATACTTAAAATAAACTCGATATGAGCGCATTCACGCAACCAAGTGGGCGTGTGATACCTCGCGCGGACGGTACCCCTGCCGCAATCTGCCGATGCACGGCCCAAACGAGCGTGTTACGGCGTGACAGTGCCATGGTATACTTAAAATAAACTCGATATGAGCGTATTCACGCAACTAAGTGGGCGTATGGTACCTCGCGCGGACGGTACCCCTGGCGCAATCTGCCGATTCACGGCCCAAACGAGCGTGTTACGACGTGACAGTGCCGTGGTATACTTAAAATAAACTCGATATGAGCGCATTCACGCAACCAAGTGGGCGTGTGATACCTCGCGCGGACGGTACCCCTGGCGCAATCTGCCGATGCACGGCCCAAACGAGCGTGTTACGGCGTGACAGTGCCGTGGTATACTTAAAATAAACTCGATATGAGCGTATTCACGCAACTAAGTGGGCGTGTGATACCTCGCGCGGATGGTACCCCTGGCGCAATCTGCTGATACACGGCCCTAGCGATCGTGTTATGGCGTGACAGTGCCAAGGTATAATTAAAATAAACTCGATATAAGCGCATTCACGCAACTAAGTGGGCGTGTGATACTTCGCGCGTACGGTACCCCTGGCGCAATCTGCCGATGCACGGCCCAAACGAGCGTGTTACGGCGTGACAGTGCCGTGGTATACTTAAAATAAACTCGGTATGAGCGCATTCACACAACTAAGTGGGCGTGTGATACCTCGCGCGGACGGTACCCCTGGCGCAATCTGCCGATGCACGGCCCAAACGAGCGTGTTACGGCGTGACAGTACCAAGGCATAATTAAAATAAACTCGATATAAGCGCATTCACGCAACTAAGTGGGCGTGTGATACCTCGCGCGTACGGTACCCCTGGCGCAATCTGCCGATGCACGGCCCAAACGAGCGTGTTACGGCGTGACAGTGCCATGGTATACTTAAAATAAACTCGATATGAGCGTATTCACGCAACTAAGTGGGCGTGTGGTACCTCGCGCGGACGGTACCCCTGGCGCAATCTGCCGATGCACGGCCCAAACGAGCCTGTTACGGCGTGACAGTGCCATGGTATACTTAAAATAAACTCGATATGAGCGCATTCACGCAACTAAGTGGGCGTGTGATACCTCGTGCGGACGGTACCCCTGGCGCAATCTGCCGATGCACGGCCCAAACGAGCGTGTTACGGCGTGACAGTGCTATGGTATAATTAAAATAAACTCGATATAAGCGCATTCACGCAACTAAGTGGGCGTGTGATACCTCGCGCGGACGGTACCCCTGGCGCAATCTGCCGATGCACGGCCCAAACGAGCGTGTTACTGCGCGACAGTGCCATGGTATACTTAAAATAAACTCGATATGAGCGCATTCACGCAACTAAGTGGACGTGTGATACATCGCGCGGACGGTACCCCTGGCGCTATCTGCTGATGCACGGCCCGAGCGAGCGTGCTACGGCGTGACAGTGCCGTGGTATACTTGAAATAAACTCGATATGCGCGCATTCACGCAACTAAGTGGGCGTGTGATACATCGCGCGGACGGTACCCCTGGCGCAATCTGCTGATGCATGGCACTAGTGAGCGTGTTACGGCGTGACAGTGCCGTGGTATACTTAGAATAAACTTGATATGAGCGCATTCACGCAACTAAGTGGGCGTGTGATACCTCGCGCGGATGGTACCCCTGGCGAAATATGCTGATACACGGCCCTATCGAGCGTGTTATGACGTGACAGTGCCATGGTATACTTAAACTCGGTATGAGCGCATTCACGCAACTAAGTGGGCGTGTGATACCTCGCGCAGACGGTACCCCTGGTGCAATCTGCTGATGCATAGCCCTAGCGAGCGTGTTACGGCGTGTCAGTGCCGTGGTATACTTAAAATAAACTCGATATGAGCGCATTCACGCAACTAAGTGGGCGTGTGATACCTCGCGCGTACGGTGCCCCTGGCGCAATCTGCCGATGCACGGCCCAAACGAGCGTGTTACGGCGTGACAGTGCCATGGTATACTTAAAATAAACTCGATATGAGCGTATTCGCGCAACTAAGTGGGCGTATGGTACCTCGCGCGGACGGTACCCCTGGCGCAATCTGCCGATTCACGGCCCAAACGAGCATGTTACGACGTGACAGTGCCGTGGTATACTTAAAATAAACTCGATATGAGCGCATTCACAAAACCAAGTGGGCGTGTGATACATCGCGCGGACGGTACCCCTGCCGCAATCTGCCGATGCACGGCCCAAACGAGCGTGTTACGGCGTGACAGTGCCATGGTATACTTAAAATAAACTCGATATGGGCGCATTCACGCAACTAAGTGGGCGTGTGATACCTCGCGCGGATGGTACCCCTGGCGCAATCTGCTGATACACGGCCCTAGCGATCGTGTTATGGCGTGACAGTGCCAAGGTATAATTAAAATAAACTCGATATAAGCGCATTCACGCAACTAAGTGGGCGTGTGATACCTCGCGCGTACGGTACCCCTGGCGCAATCTGCCGATACACGGCCCAAACGAGCGTGTTACGGCGTGACAGTGCCGTGGTATACTTAAAATAAACTCGGTATGAGCGCATTCACACAACTAAGTGGGCGTGTGATACCTCGCGCGGACGGTACCCCTGGCGCAATCTGCCGATGCACGGCCCAAACGAGCGTGTTACGGCGTGACAGTACCAAGGTATAATTAAAATAAACTCGATATAAGCGCATTCACGCAACTAAGTGGGCGTGTGATACCTCGCGCGTACGGTACCCCTGGCGCAATCTGCCGATGCACGGCCCAAACGAGCGTGTTACGGCGTGACAGTGCCATGGTATACTTAAAATAAACTCGATATGAGCGTATTCACGCAACTAAGTGGGCGTGTGGTACCTCGCGCGGACGGTACCCCTGGCGCAATCTGCCGATTCACGGCCCAAACGAGCGTGTTACGACGTGACAGTGCCGTGGTATACATAAAATAAACTCGATATGAGCGCATTCACACAACTAAGTGGGCGTGTGGTACCTCGCGCGTACGGTACCCCTGGCGCAATCTGCCGATGCACGGCCCAAACGAGCGTGTTACGGCGTGACAGTGCCATGGTATACATAAAATAAACTCGATATGAGCGCATTCACACAACTAAGTGGGCGTGTGATACCTCGCGCGGACGGTACCCCTGGCGCAATCTGCCGATGCACGGCCCAAACGAGCGTGTTACGGCGTGACAGTGCCATGGTATAATTAAAATAAACTCAATATAAGCGCATTCACGCAACTAAGTGGGCGTGTGATACCTCGCGCGGACGGTACCCCTGGCGCAATCTGCCGATGCACGGCCCAAACGAGCGTGTTACGGCGTGACAGTGCCGTGGTATACTTAAAATAAACTCGATATGAGCGCATTCACGCCTCCAAGTCGGCGTGTGGTGTCTCGCGCGGACGGTACCCCTGGCGGAATATGCCGATGCACGGCCCTAGCGAGCGTGTTACGGCGTGACAGTGCCATGGTATACTTAAAATAAACTCGATATGAGCGCATTCACGCAACTAAGTGGGCGTGTGATACGTCGCGCGGACGGTACCCCTGGTGCAATCTGCTGAAACACGGCCCAAGCGAGCGTGTTACGGCGTGGAAGTGCCTTGCTATACTTGAAATAAACTCGATATGCGCGCATTAACGCAACTCAGTTGGCGTGTGATGTCTCGCGCGGACGGTACCCCTGGCGCAATCTGCCGATGCACGGCCCTAGCGAGCGTGTTACGGCGTGACAGTGCCGTGGTATACTTGAAGGAAACTTGATATGAGCGCATTCACGCCACCAAGTGGGCGTGTGATACATCGCGTGGACGGTACCCCTGGCGCAATCTGCAGATGCACGGCCCTAGCGAGCGTGTTGCGGCGTCGAAGTGCCGTGCTATACTTGAAATAAACTCGATATGCGCGCATTCACGCATCTCAGTTGGCGTGTGATATCTCGCGCGGACGGTACCCCTGGTGCAATCTGCCGATGCACGGCCCTAGCGAGCGTGTTACGGCGTGACAGTACCGTGCTATACTTGAAATAAACTCGATATGCGCGCATTCACGCAACTCAGTTGGCGTGTGATGTCTCGCGCGGACGCTACACCTGGCGCAATCTGCCGATGCACGGCCCTAGCGAGCGTGTTACGGCGTGGAAGTGCCGTGCTACACTTGAAATAAACTCGATATGCGCGCATTCACGCAACTCAGTTTTGCGTGTGATGTCTCGCGCGGACGGTACCCCTGGCGCAATCTGCCGATGTACGGCCCTAGCGAGCGTGTTACGGCGTGACAGTGCCTTGGTATACTTAAAAGAAAGTTGATATGAGCGCATTCACGCCAGCAAGTGGGCGTGTGATACCTCGTGCGGACGGTACCCATGGCGCAATCTGCCGATGCACGGCCCTAGCGGGCATGTTACGGCGTGGAAGTGCCGTGCTATACTTGAAATAAACTCGATATGCGCGTATTCACGCAACTCAGTTGGCGTGTGCTGTTCGCGCGGACGGTACTCCTGGCGCAATCTTCCGATGCACGGCCCTAGCGAGCGTGTTACGGCGTGACAGTGCCGTGGTATACTTAAAATAAACTCGATATGAGCGCATTCACGCAACTAATTGGGCGTGTGATACCTCGCGCGGATGGTACCCCTGGCGCAATCTGCTGATACACGGCCCTAGCGATCGTGTTATGGCGTGACAGTGCCGTGGCATACTTAAACTCGGTATGAGCGCATTCACGCAAAAAAGTGGGCGTGTGATACCTCGCGCGGACGGTACCCCTGGCGCAATCTGCTGATGCATGGCCCTAGCGAGCGTGTTACGACGTGGCAGTGCCGTGGTATACTTAAAATAAACTTCATATGAGCGCATTCACGCAAATAAGTGGGCGTGTGATACATCGCGCGGACGCTACCCCTGGCGCAATATGCCGATGCACGGCCCAAGCGAGCGTGTTACGGCGTGTCAGTGCCGTGGTATACTTAAAATAAACTCGATATGAGCACATTCACGCAACTAAGTGCGCGTGTGATACCTCGCGGGGATGGTAGCCCTGGCGCAATCTGCCGATGCACTGCCCAAACGAGCGTGTTACGGCGTGAAAGTGCCGTGGTATACTCAAAATAAACTCGATATGAGCGCATTCACGTAACTAAGTGGGCGAGTGATACCTCGCGCGGACGGTACCCCTGGCGCATTCTGCCGATTCACGGCCCAAACGAGCGTGTTACGGCATGACAGTGCCGTGGTATACTTAAAATAAACTCGATATGAGCGCATTCACGCAACTAAGTGGGAGTGTGATACCTCGCGCGGACAGTACCCCTGGCGCAATCTGCTGATGCACGGCCCGAGCGAGCGTGCTACGGCGTGACAGTGCCGTGGTATACTTAAAAGAAACTCGATTTGTGCGCATTCACGCAACTAAATGGGCGTGTGATACCTCGCGCGGGCGCTACACCTGGAGCAATATGCCGATGCACGGCCCAAGCGAGCGTGTTAGGGCGTGACAGTGCCGTGGTATACTTGAAATAAACTCGATATGCGCGCATTCACGCAACTAAGTGGGCGTGTGATACATCGCGCGGACGGTACCCCTGGCGCAATCTGCCGATGCATGGCACTAGCGAGCATGTTAAGGCGTGGCAGTGCCGTGGTATATTCAAAATAAACTCGATATGAGCGCATTCACGCAACTCAGTTGGCGTGTGATGTCTCGCGCGGACGGTACCCCTGGCGCAATCTGCCGATGCACGGCCCTAGCGAGCGTGTTACGGCGTGACAGTGCAGTGGTATACTTAAAATAAACTCGATATGAGCGCATTCACGCAACTAAGTGGGCGTGTGATACCTCGCGCGGACGGTACCCCTGGCGCAATCTGCCGATGCACGGCCCAAACGAGGGTGTTGCGGCGTCGAAGTGCCGTGCTATACTTGAAATAAACTCGATATGCGCGCATTCACGCAACTCAGTTGGCGTGTGATGTCTCGCGCGGACTGTACCCCTGGCGCAATCTGCCGATGCACGGCCCTAGCGAGCGTGTTACGGCGTGACAGTACCGTGCTATACTTGAAATAAACTCGATATGCGCGCATTCACGCAACTCAGTTGGCGTGTGATGTCTCGCGCGGACGCTACACCTGGCGCAATCTGCCGATGCACGGCCCTAGCGGGCGTGTTACGGCGTGGAAGTGCCGTGCTACACTTGAAATAAACTCGATATGCGCGCATTCACGCAACTCAGTTGGCGTGTGATGTCTCGCGCGGAGGGTACCACTGGCGCCATCTGCCGATGCACGGCCATAGTGAGCGTGTTACGGCGTGACAGTGCCGTGGTATACTTAAAAGAAACTTGATATGAGCGCATTCACGCCACCAACTCGGCGTGTGATGTCTCGCTCGGACGGTACACCTGGCGGAATATGCCGATGCACGGCCCTAGCGAGCGTGTTACGGCGTGACAATGCCGTGCTATACTTGAAATAAACTCGATATGCGCGCATTCACGCAACTCAGTTGGCGTGTGATGTCTCGCGCGGACGCTACAGCTGGCGCAATCTGCCGATGCACGGCCCTAGCGAGCGTGTTACGGCGTGGAAGTGCCGTGCTACACTTGAAATAAACTCGATATGCGCGCATTCACGCAACTCAGTTTTGCGTGTGATGTCTCGCGCGGACGGTACCCCTGGCGCAATCTGCCGATGTACGGCCCTAGCGAGCGTGTTACGGCGTGACAGTGCCGTGGTATACTTAAAAGAAACTTGATATGAGCGCATTCACGCCACCAAGTGGGCGTGTGATACCTCGCGCGGACGGTACCCCTGGCGCAGTCTACCGATGCACGGCCCAAACGAGCGCGGTACGGCGTGACAGTGCCGTGGTATACTTAAAATAAACTCGATATGAGCGCATTCACGCAACTAAGTGGGCGAGTGATACCTCGCGCGGACGGTACCCCTGGCGCAATCTGCCGATGCACGGCCCAAACGAGCGCGTTACGGCGTGACAGTGCCATGGTATACTTAAAATAAACTCGATATGAGCGCATTCAAGCAACTAAGTGGGCGTGTGATACCTCGCGCGGACGGTACCGCTGGCGCAGTCTGCTGATGCACGGCGCGAGCGAGCGTGCTATACGGCATGACAGTGCCGTGGTATACTTAAAAGAAACTC
The DNA here is from genome assembly GCA_030143305.2 of Amblyomma americanum. NCBI lineage: Eukaryota > Metazoa > Arthropoda > Arachnida > Ixodida > Ixodidae > Amblyomma > Amblyomma americanum. The sequence continues at coordinate 9,628 of JARKHS020024788.1, read as the reverse complement.
GATTTGTGCGCATTCACGCAACTAATTGGGCGTGTGATACCTCGCGCGGATGGTACCCCTGGCGCAATCTGCTGATACACGGCCTTAGCGATCGTGTTATGGCGTGACAGTGCCGTGGTATACTTAAACTCGGTATGAGCGCATTCACGCAATAAAGTGGGCGTGTGATACCTCGCGCGGACGGTACCCCTGGCGCAATCTGCTGATGCATGGCCCTAGCGAGCGTGTTACGGCGTGGCAGTGCCGTGGTATACTTAAAATAAACTTGATATGAGCGCATTCACGCAACTAAGTGGGCGTGTGATACATCGCGCGGACGCTACCCCTGGCGCAATATGCCGATGCACGGCCCAAGCGAGCGTGTTACGGCGTGTCAGTGCCGTGGTATACTTAAAATAAACTCGATATGAGCGCATTCACGCAACTGAGTGGGCGTGTGATACCTCGCGCGGATGGTACCCCTGGCGCAGTCTGCCGATGCACGGCCCAAACGAGCGTGTTACGGCGTGACAGTGCCATGGTATACTTAAAATAAACTCGATATAAGCGCATTCACGCAACTAAGTGGGCGTGTGATACCTCGCGCGGACGGTACCGCTGGCGCAATCTGCCGATGCACGGCCCAAACGAGCGTGTTACGGCGTGACAGTGCCATGGTATACTTAAAATAAACTCGATATGAGCGCATTCACGCAACTAGTTGGGCGTGTGATACCTCGCGCGGACGGTACCCGGCGCAATCTGCCGATGCACGGCCCAAACGAGCGTGTTAGGGTGTGACAGTGCCATGGTATACTTAAAATAAACTCGATATAAGCGCATTCACGCAAGTGGGCGTGTGATACCTCGCGCGGACGTACCCCTGGCGCAATCTGGCGATTCACTGCCCAAACGAGCGTGTTACGGCGTGACAGGGCCGTGGTATACTTAAAATAAACTCGATATGAGTGCATTCACGCAACTAAGTGGGCGTGTGATATCTCGCGCGGACGGTACCCCTGGCGCAATCTGCCGATGCACGGCCCAAACGAGCGCCTTACGGCGTGACAGTGCCGTGGTATACTTAAAATAAACTCGATATGAGCGCATTCACACAATCAAGTGGGCGTGTGATACATCGCGCGGACGGTACCTCTGGCGCAATCTGCTGATGCACGGCCCGAGCGAGCCTGCTACGGCGTGACAGTGCCGTGGTATACTTAAAAGAAACTCGATTTGTGTGCATTCACGCAACTGAGTGGGCGTGTAATACCTCGCGCGGACGGTACCCCTGGCGCAATCTGCCGATGCACGGCCCTAACAAGCGTGCTACGCCGTGACAGTGCCATGGTATACTTAAAATAAACTCGATATGAGCGCATTCACGCAACTAAGTGGGCGTGTGATACCTCGCGCGGACGGTACCCCTGGCGCAATCTGCCGATGCACGGCTCAAACGAGCGTGTTACGGCGTGACAGTGCCATGGTATACTTAAAATAAGCTCGATATGAGCGCATTCACGCAGCTAAATGGGCGTGCGATACCTCGCGCGGACGGTACCCCTGGCGCAATCTGCCGATGCACGGCCCAAACGAGCGCGTTACGGCGTGACAGTGCCATGGTATACTTAAACACGATATGAGCGCATTCACGCAACTAAGTGGGCGAGTGATACCTTGCGCGGACGGTACCTCGGGCGCAATCTGCCGATGCACGGCCCAAACGAGCGTGTTACGGCGTGACAGTGCCATGGTATACTTAAAATAAGCTCGATATGAGCGCATTCACGCAACTAAAGGGCGTGTGAGACCTCGCGCGGACGGTACCCCTGGCGCAATCTACCGATGCCCGGCCCAAACGAGCGTGTTACGGCGTGACAGTGCCATGGTATACTTAAAATAAACTCGATATGAACGCATTCACGCAACTAAGTGGGCGTGTGATACCTCGCGCGGACGGTACCCCTGGCGCAATCTGCCAATGCACGGCCCAAACGAGCGCGTTACGGCGTGACAGTGCCGTGGTATGCTTAAAATAAACTCGATATGAGCGCATTCACGCAACTAAGTGGGCGTGTGATACCTCGCGCGGACGGTACCCCTTGCGCAATCTGCCGATGCACGGCCCAAACGAGCGTGTTACGGCGTGAGAGTGCCATGGTATAATTAAAATAAACTCGATATAAGCGCATTCACGCAACTAAGTGGGCGTGTGATACCTCGCGAGGACGGTACCCCTGGCGCAATCTGCCAATGCACGGCCCAAACGAGTGCGTTACGGCGTGACAGTGCCGTGGTATGCTTAAAATAAACTCGATATGAGCGCATTCAGGCAACTAAGTGGGCGTGTGATACCTCGCGCGGACGGCACCCCTGGCGCAATCTGCCGATGCACGGCCTAAACGAGCGCGTTACGGCGTGACAGTGCCGTGGTATACTTAAAAGAAACTCGATTTGTGCGCATTCACGCAACTAAGTAGGCGTGTAATACCTCGCGCGGACAGTACCTCTGGCGCAATCTGCCGATGCACGGCCCTAACGAGCGTGTTACGGCGTGACAGTGCCATGGTATACTTAAAATAATCGCGATATGAGCGCATTCACGCAACTAAGTGGGCGTGTGGTACCTTGCGCGGACGGTACCCCTGGCGCAATCTGCCGATGCACGGCCCAAACGAGCGTGTTACGGCGTGAGAGTGCCATGGTATAATTAAAATAAACTCGATATAAGCGCATTCACGCAACTAAGTGGGCGTGTGATACCTCGCGAGGACGGTACCCCTGGTGCAATCTGCCGATTCACGGCCCAAACGAGCGTGTTACGGCGTGACAGTGCCGTGGTATACTTAAAATAAACTCGATATGAAGCGCATTCACGCAACTAAGTGGGTGTGTGATACCTCGCGCGGACGGTACCCCTGGCGCAATCTGCCGATGCACGGCCCAAACGAGCGCGTTACGGCGTGACAGTGCCGTGGTATACTTAAAATAAACTCGATATGAGCGCATTCACGCAACTAAGTGGGCGTGTGATTCATCGCGCGGACGGTACCCCTGGCGCAATCTGCTGATGCACGGCCCGAGCGAGCGTGCTACGGCGTGACAGTGCCATGGTATACTTAAAATAAGCTCGATATGAGCGCATTCACGCAGCTAAATGGGCGTGCGATACCTCGCGCGGACGGTACCCCTGGCGCAATCTGCCGATGCACGGCCCAAACGAGCGCGTTACGGCGTGACAGTGCCATGGTATACTTAAACACGATATGAGCGCATTCACGCAACTAAGTGGGCGTGTGATACCTTGCGCGGACGCTACCTCGGGCGCAATCTGCCGATGCACGGCCCAAACGAGCGTGTTACGGCGTGACAGTGCCATGGTATACTTAAAATAAGCTCGATATGAGCGCATTCACGCAACTAAAGGGCGTGTGAGACCTCGCGCGGACGGTACCCCTGGCGCAATCTACCGATGCCCGGCCCAAACGAGCGTGTTACGGCGTGACAGTGCCATGGTATACTTAAAATAAACTCGATATGAGCGCATTCACGCAACTAAGTGGGCGTGTGATACCTCGCGCGGACGGTACCCCTGGCGCAATCTGCCAATGCACGGCCCAAACGAGCGCGTTACGGCGTGACAGTGCCGTGGTATGCTTAAAATAAACTCGATATGAGCGCATTCACGCAACTAAGTGGGCGTGTGATACCTCGCGCGGACGGCACCCCTGGCGCAATCTGCCGATGCACGGCCTAAACGAGCGCGTTACGGCGTGACAGTGCCGTGGTATACTTAAAGGAAACTCGATTTGTGCGCATTCACGCAACTAAGTAGGCGTGTAATACCTCGCGCGGACAGTACCTCTGGCGCAATCTGCCGATGCAAGGCCCTAACGAGCGTGTTACGACGTGACAGTGCCATGGTATACTTAAAATAATCTCGATATGAGCGCATTCACGCAACTAAATGGGCGTGTGATACCTCGCGCGGACGGTTCCCCTGGCGCAATCTGCCGATGCACGGCCCAAACGAGCGTGTTACGGCGTGAGAATGCCATGGTATAATTAAAATAAACTCGATATAAGCGCATTCACGCAACTAAGTGGGCGTGTGATACCTCGCGAGGACGGTACCCCTGGCGCAATCTGCCGATGCACGGCCCTAACGAGCGTGTTACGACGTGACAGTGCCATGGTATACTTAAAATAATCTCGATATGAGCGCATTCACGCAACTAAGTGGGCGTGTGATACCTTGCGCGGACGGTATCCCTGGCGCAATCTGCCGATGCACGGCCCAAACGAGCGTGTTACGGCGTGAGAGTGCCATGGTATAATTAAAATAAACTCGATATAAGCGCATTCACGCAACTAAGTGGGCGTGTGATACCTCGCGAGGACGGTACCCCTGGTGCAATCTGCCGATTCACGGCCCAAACGAGCGTGTTACGGCGTGACAGTGCCGTGGTATACTTAAAATAAACTCGATATGAAGCGCATTCACGCAACTAAGTGGGCGTGTGATACCTCGCGCGGACGGTACCTCTGGCACAATCTGCTTATTCACGGCCCAAACGAGCGTGTTACGGCGTGACAGTGCCGTGGTATACTTAAAATAAAACTCGATATGAGCGCATTCACGCAACTAAGTGGGCGTGTGATACCTCGCGCGGACGGTACCCCTGGCGCAATCTGCCGATGCACGGCCCACACGAGCGTGTTACGGCATGACAGTGCCATGGTATACTCAAAATAAACTCGAAATGAGCGCATTCACGCAACTAAGTGGGCGTGTTATTCATCGCGCGGACGGTACCCCTGGCGCAATCTGCTGATGCACGGCCCGAGCGAGCGTGCTACGGCGTGACAGTGCCGTGGTATACTTAAAATAAGCTCGATATGAGCGCATTCACGCAACTAAGTGGGCGTGTGATACCTCGCGCGGACGGTACCCCTGGCGCAATCTGCCGATCCACGGCCCAAACAAGCGTGTTACGGCGTGACAGTGCCATGGTATACTTAAAATAAACTCGATATAAGCGCATTCACGCAACTAAGTGGGCATGTGATACCTCGCGCGGACGGTACCCCTGGCGCAATCTGCCGATGCACGGCCCACACGAGCGTGTTACGGCGTGACAGTGCCATGGTATACTTAAAATAAACTCGATATGAGCGCATTCACGCAACTAAGTGGGCGTGTAATTCATCGCGCGGACGGTACCCCTGGCGCAATCTGCTGATGCACGGCCCGAGCGAGCGTGCTACGGCGTGACAGTGCCGTGGTATACTTAAAATAAACTCGATATGAGCGCATTCACGCAACTAAGTGGGCGTGTGATACCTCGCGCGGACGGTACCCCTGGTGCAATCTGCCGATGCACGGCCCAAACGAGCGCGTTACGGCCTGACAGTGCCGTGGTATACTTAAAATAAACTCGATATGAACGCATTCAAGCAACTAAGTGGGCGTGTGATACACCGCGCGGACGGTACCCCTGGCGCAATCTGCTGAGGCACGGCCCAAACGAGCGTGTTACGGCGTGACAGTGCCATGGTATACTTAAAATAAGCTCGATATGAGCGCATTCACGCAACAAAATGGGCGTGTGATACCTCGCGCGGACGGTACCTCTGGCACAATCTGCTTATTCACGGCCCAAACGAGCGTGTTACGGCGTGACAGGGCCGTGGTATACTTAAAATAAACTCGATATGAGCGCATTCACGCAACTAAATGGGCGTGCGATACCTCGCGCGGACGGTACCCCTGGCGCAATCTGCCGATCCACGGCACAAACGAGCGTGTTACGGCGTGACAGTGCCATGGTATACTTAAAATAAGCTTGATATGAGCGCATTCACGCAACTAAATGGGCGTGTGATACCTCGCGCGGACGGTACCCCTGGCGCAATCTGCCGATGCACGGCCCAAACGAGCGTGTTACGGCGTGACAGGGCCACGGTATACTTAAAATAAACTCGATATAAGCGCATTCACGCAACTAAGTGGGCGTGTAATACCTCGCGCGGACGGTACCGCTGGCGCAATCTGCCGATGCACGGCCCAAACGAGCGTGTTACGGCGTGACAGTGCCATGGTATACTTAAAATAAACTCGATATGAGCGCATTCACGCAAGTAAGTGGGCGTGTGATACCTCGCGCGGACGGTACCCCTGGCGCAATCTGCCGATGCACGGCCCAAACGAGCGTGTTACGGCGTGACAGTGCCATGGTATACTTAAAATAAGCTCGATATGAGCGCATTCACGCAACTAAATGGGCGTGCGATACCTCGCGCGGACGATACCCCTGGCGCAATCTGCCGATCCACGGCCCAAACAAGCGTGTTACGGCGTGACAGTGCCATGGTATACTTAAAATAAGCTCGATATGAGCGCATTCACGCAGTTAAATGGGCGTGTGATACCTCGCGCGGACGGTACCCCTGGCGCAATCTGCCGATTCACGGCCCAAACGAGCGTGTTACGGCGTGACAGTGCCATGGTATACTTAAAATAAACTCGATATGAGCGCATTCACGCAACTAAGTGGGCGTGTGATACCTCGCGCGGCTGGTACCCCTGGCGCAATCTGCCGATGCACGGCCCAAACGAGCGTTTTACGGCGTGACAGTGAGATGGTATATTTAAAATAAACTCGATATGAGCGCATTCACGCAACTAAGTGGGCGTGTGATACATCGCGCGGACGGTACCCCTGGCGCAATCTGCTGATGCACGGCCCGAGCGAGCGTGTTACGGCGTGACAGTGCCATGGTGTACTTAAAATAAACTGAATATGAGCGCATTCACGCAACTAAGTTGGCATATGATACCTCGCGCGGACGGTACCCCTGACGCAATCTGCCGATGCACGGCCCTTACGAACGTGTTACGGCGTGACAGTGCCATGGTATACATAAAATAAGCTCGATATGAGCGCATTCACGCAACAAAATGGGCGTGTGATACCTCGCGCGGACGGTACCTCTGGCACAATCTGCTGATTCACGGCCCAAACGAGCGTGTTACGGCGTGACAGTGCCGTGGTATACTTAAAATAAACTCGATATGAGCGCATTCACGCAACTAAATGGGCGTGCGACACCTCGCGCGGACGGTACCCCTGGCGCAATCTGCCGATCCACGGCCCAAACGAGCGTGTTACGGCGTGACAGTGCCATGGTATACTATAATAAGCTCGATATGAGCGCATTCACGCAACTAAATGGGCGTGTGATACCTCGCGCGGACGGTACCCCTGGCGCAATCTGCCGATGCACGGCCCAAACGAGCGTGTTACGGCGTGACAGGGCCACGGTATACTTAAAATAAACTCGATATAAGCGCATTCACGCAACTAAGTGGGCGTGTGATACCTCGCGCGGACGGTACCGCTGGCGCAATCTGCCGATGCACGGCCCAAACGAGCGTGTTACGGCGTGACAGTGCCATGGTATACTTAAAATAAACTCGATATGAGCGCATTCACGCAACTAAGTGGGCGTGTGATACCTCGCGCGGACGGTACCCCTGGCGCAATCTGCCGATGCACGGCCCAAACGAGCGTGTTACGGCGTGACAGTGCCATGGTATACTTAAAATAAGCTCGATATGAGCGCATTCACGCAACTAAATGGGCGTGCGATACCTCGCGCGGACGGTACCCCTGGCGCAATCTGCCGATCCACGGCCCAAACGAGCGTGTTACGCCGTGACAGTGCCATGGTATACTTAAAATAAGCTCGATATGAGCGCATTCACGCAACTAAATGGGCGTGTGATACCTCGCGCGGACGGTACCCCTGGCGCAATCTGCCGATTCACGGCCCAAACGAGCGTGTTACGGCGTGACAGTGCCATGGTATACTTAAAATAAACTCGATATGAGCGCATTCACGCAACTAATTGGGCGTGTGATACCTCGCGCGGCTGGTACCCCTGGCGCAATCTGCCGATGCACGGCCCAAACGAGCGTGGTACGGCGTGACAGTGCCACGGTATACTTAAAATAAACTCGATATAAGCGTATTCACGCAACACGTGGGCGTGTGATACCTCGCTCGGACGGTACCCCTGGCGCAAACTGCCGATGCACGGCCCAAACGAGCGTTTTACGGCGTGACAGTGCCATGGTATACTTAAAATAAACTCGATATGAAGCGCATTCACGCAACTAAGTGGGCGTGTGATTCATCGCGCGGACGGTACCCCTGGCGCAATCTGCTGATGCACGGCCCGAGAGAGCGTGCTACGGCGTGACAGTGCCGTGGTATACTTAAAATAAACACGATATGAGCGCATTCACGCAACTAAGTGGGTGTGTGATACCTCGCGCGGACGGGACCCCTGGCGCAGTCTGCCGATGCACGGCCCAAACGAGCGCGTTTCGGCGTGACAGTGCCGTGGTATACTTAAAATAAACTCGATATGAGCGCATTCACGCAACTAAGTGGGCGTGTGATACCTCGCGCGGACGGTACCCCTGGCGCAATCTGCCGATGCACGGCCCAAACGAGCGCGTTACGGCGTGACAGTGCCGTGGTATACTTAAAATAAACTCGATATGAACGCATTCAAGCAACTAAGTGGGCGTGTGATACACCGCGCGGACGGTACCCCTGGCGCAATCTGCTGAGGCACGGCCCAAACGAGCGTGTTACGGCGTGACAGTGCCATGGTATACTTAAAATAAGCTCGATATGAGCGCATTCACGCAACAGAATGGGCGTGTGATACCTCGCGCGGACGGTACCCCTGGCGCAATCTGCCAATGCACGGCCCAAACGAGCGCGTTACGGCGTGACAGTGCCGTGGTATGCTTAAAATAAACTCGATATGAGCGCATTCACGCAACTAAGTGGGCGTGTGATACCTCGCGCGGACGGTACCCCTGGCGCAATCTGCCGATGCACGGCCCAAACGAGCGTGTTACGGCGTGAGAGTGCCATGGTATAATTAAAATAAACTCGATATAAGCGCATTCACGCAACTAAGTGGGCGTGTGATACCTCGCGAGGACGGTACCCCTGGCGCAATCTGCCAATGCACGGCCCAAACGAGTGCGTTACGGCGTGACAGTGCCGTGGTATGCTTAAAATAAACTCGATATGAGCGCATTCAGGCAACTAAGTGGGCGTGTGATACCTCGCGCGGACGGCACCCCTGGCGCAATCTGCCGATGCACGGCCTAAACGAGCGCGTTACGGCGTGACAGTGCCGTGGTATACTTAAAAGAAACTCGATTTGTGCGCATTCACGCAACTAAGTAGGCGTGTAATACCTCGCGCGGACAGTACCTCTGGCGCAATCTGCCGATGCACGGCCCTAACGAGCGTGTTACGGCGTGACAGTGCCATGGTATACTTAAAATAATCTCGATATGAGCGCATTCACGCAACTAAGTGGGCGTGTGATACCTTGCGCGGACGGTACCCCTGGCGCAATCTGCCGATGCACGGCCCAAACGAGCGTGTTACGGCGTGAGAGTGCCATGGTATAATTAAAATAAACTCGATATAAGCGCATTCACGCAACTAAGTGGGCGTGTGATACCTCGCGAGGACGGTACCCCTGGTGCAATCTGCCGATTCACGGCCCAAACGAGCGTGTTACGGCGTGACAGTGCCGTGGTATACTTAAAAT